>JAJSOF020000013.1:163957974-163976209 GCA_025594305.2 Periplaneta americana | reverse complement strand
GATTTAATTTTAATTTTTAAAAATTTTTGTGAGCTGGGGAAAAAAAAATTTTTAAATTTTTAAAACCCCTTTTTTCCCCCAAAAAATTTTTCCCTAAACACCTTATCCTCTTTCCTCTTCCAAAGTTTCACAACTATACAGAACAATGAGTAATATAACTGTTTTATAAATTCTAACTTTCAGTTTTTAGAGAAGACTGATGAAAATTTTCTCAACAGAAAAATTTAACTGGCACTTCCATATTTATTTGCGTTTTAATTTTTCTCGAGTGTCATTATATTTGTTACTGTTGCTCCAAGATATTGAATTTTACCTTTAAAAGATAAATTTCAATTTTTATATTTAATTTCCGTACAATATTCTTGTCAGAGACATAATCATATACTTTATAAATAAACTTATAATAATACTAAAATGTTTAAACAAAAACATGTATGTATGTATTTATTTACACTGCAAGTGGGACACCGGTGGCATTTATATACAATATTAAAATACACAGTTAAAATGATAAGCAATACACAATAAAATTTACAATAGCCTATAAATAAAATTTACAACACATATACAATTTTATACACAATACAAATAAGAATACACAATACAATTTAACACAATAATAATTAAACATAAAATAAAACACCTAATTTTACAACACAACCTACATAATTATGTATAGGTCCTACATAATTTTCAATAGTCTTTCACTTTACTCTCATCTCATCTCATTTCCTGTAGTGGCACTATGACGCATTTCACTGACACTTTACACATTTCACTGACACTCTGTAACACATTTCACTGACACTATAGAACACATTTCATTGACGCTATAAATTATCACTGATCGGAACTGTTCACTGCACTGTAAAACCATAACTTCACTGACTCACCTCCTTCACTGATACAATAGTTCAAATAAGTCAAATAATTGCATTCTTATGCATACTTATAAACAGAACTACATTTAAACTAAACATTTCTAGTGTAAGGCCCTCTTACACGCTATTTACAATTCAAACCAAGGAAGTAAACTCGTCGGGCCCAGATAAATACATGCCACCTTAAAAATTAAGTGTTGAATGTCACCTTAATTTTAATTTGCACTTTATACACAACTCTTTAAATTATTCCTGAATCTCCTTAAGGAAAGACAGCCCCCAAAGACCGCTGCAGGTAGGTCATTCCAATCATTTATAGTTCTATTTAAAAATGAGAATTTACCTACATCCGTTTTCTGTTTCCTACATTTGATTTTAAAATCATGATCGTTCTATGACCATTGGCTTTTCTAACCGAGCCGTTATGTCTATGCTTTCTGACCTAGATGTGCTCTATACAATGATGTTATTCTGGTTTTCCTACGTCTGTTTTCCAAAGTTTCCCATTTAAGTTCTTTTATCGTATCGTTCCCATCTTCTCTTTTACCTTTAACAAATTTAGCTGCCCTATACTGGATTCTTTTCTAAGGAATTTATCTGATATATTCTATAGGGATCCCAACACGTAGTTCCGTATTCCATTAACGGTCGCACTAATGTTAGATATGCTATTTCCCTCGATTTGGGGCTAGCCTTTCTCAAGATTCTCATAATAAAGTGAAGTGCCCTCCATGCTTTGCCTGTAACATTATCAACATGCTCTCCCCAAGAAAGTTTGGAGTTTAAATACACTCCTAGGTATTTACAACATTGTTCTTGCGGAATTACAACACCACACAATTCGTAATTAGACTAGTTTCCTCTCGGGTTTTACAAAATGTTATAGATTTACTTTTAGAACCATTTATTTTTCATCCTATGCTTCCTTGATTGTAAATGTTATTCAAGTCTGTTTGAATAGCATCTACATCTGAATTATTTCTATCTTTCTATAGATAATGCAGTCGTCTGCAAATAGCCTCACATTTGATGTAATTCATTCATTCATTCGTTCGTCCATTCGTTCCGTTCACAAATTCATTCATTCATTCGTTCGTACATTCGTTCATTCATTCATTCGTTCATATGTCCATTCTTTCGTTCGTTCGTTCGTCCATTCGTTCGTTCATAAATTCATTCATTCATTCGTTCGTTCATTCATTCGCCCATTCCTTCATTTTGTTCGTTCGTTCGTTCATTCGCACATTCGTTCATTCGTTCATTTGTCCATTCGTTCGTCCATTCGTTCGTTCATAAATTCATTCATTCATTCGTTCGTTCATTCATTTGCCCATTCGTCCATTCCTTCATTCATTCGTTCGTTCATTCATTCGCTCATTCGTCCATTCGTTAATTCCTTCGTTCGTTCATTCGCACATTCGTTCATTCGTTCGTTCATAAATTCATTTCATTCATTCGTTCGTTCATTCATTTCGCCCATTCCTTCATTCGTTCGTTCGTTCATTCATTCGCTCATTCGTCCATTCGTTAATTCCTTCGTTCGTTCATTGCACATTCGTTCATTCGTTCGTTCATAAATTCATTCATTCATTCGTTCGTTCATTCATTCGCCCATTCCTTCATTCGTTCGTTCGTTCATTCATTCGCTCATTCGTCATTCGTTGAATTTTCTTCGTTCGTTCATTCGCACATTCGTTCATTCGTTCATTTGTCCATTCGTTCATTCATTCGTCCATTTCGTTCATTTTGTCCATTTCATTCATTCATTCATTCATTCATTCATTCATTCATTCATCCATTCAATAACTAATTACAAGAAATCACGTATCAGACGTCTCGTTTCTGGAAATCTCTCACAAAAAAGGGTATAAATAGAAACTCTTTGAGGACTAGCATGTTGCAAAGCTAATGGCAAATTTCTTCACTTCTATACCATATCGAATCATTTATTCTTGTAAAAAATGAAATCAAATAGGTGAAGAGCCAGCGTGAATTATGACAGGCAGAGTAATTATCTCATGCCTCCATGTTAATTATACATCAGTGCTCTCATTAGAACCAGGTACCCAGCTGCTGAAGCCCTGTGAAGTAGTAGTTTATTTATTTCCCCTTGGACAGAAAACTATGAATTAATTAATTATGCAATTTATTGAATAATATGTAATCCTCAGATTTAGATAGCAATTTAGTCTTGTTCGGACCTCAGAGAAAACAATATTTCAGATTTGAACTCGGCACCGTGTGACGCCAGTTGCGCCCCAAGCCCCTGAATTTCGGACACGCTTTAAGTAGGCGCCCGCCCGGCGCCGAGTTTTGGAGCCACATTCGTCTTTTGGCCCCCCGACCCCATCAACCCGGCCGGCGCCAGCGAGGGCTGCTGAGCGCAACACCGGCACAAGGAGCATTAGCAATTCAGTCTTACCTCCGGCACTCCGCGAAATATTGGCGTCCAAGTCTTTAACAAATGTCCCTATTTTCAAAATTATTGTATTATATTGCTTTATAATTCCGTAATACAAATTAGATCTCGTTTTATGACTGGCGAGAGTTGACATTTACCTTCAGTTGTCAGTTATGACGTCATTCCGCAACTGGCATCAGTGTCATCTCTCAATTGATTCGCAGCCCGTGTGTATTGCCATCTGCTCAGTTGTTATGAAGATCCACGCCTGGTACAGATATTGCGTGACAAAATTGAGGAGTTCTGGAGATGAAAAGGGAGATTTGAGAAAATGTAACAAAAAAAAAAAAGATGCTAACTTTACTGATGGTCTTACTCGCGTTTTGGCATTAAATTTTCTCAATCACTCGAAACAGAATTTTATATCGTCAAGAACTAAAAAATATATTTATAATAAATGAATATGAAGTTATTTTTATATTCATAACATAGCCTAACTTAAATAAACCCATTGCAACGTAAGGAACATGCCTAATAAGAAGAAGGAAGAGAATGTAAGTGCTTTCCATTGCCTTGGAAAACTTAATTACTGGATTGATTATAACTAAATAAAAACTTGGCTAATATGGCAATTGTAACAAAAAACTTCGCCAACTTGGAATTTTCAGCAGTAATGTAAAAGTAAATATCACTGAAATAGTGGTCTTAAAAGCATTGTTGTGTTGTGAGCTGTATAAAAATGTTGCTGATTTGAAGTAATAAAAATTAACCCTCACCCAACAAATGCATGGGAAAAGAATAGTTGGAAAGCCCAGGAAAATATGGAAGGATGAAGTCAGAAAGGACGCCGTGAATATTCTAGGAATAAGGGCATGGAAAACGAAGGCCAGAGAGATAGAGAATATTGGAAGAGACGCATTGAGGAGGCCAAGGCTCAAATTGGGCTGTAGTGCCATAGCAGCAGCAGCAAAAATTAACCGATTTGGAAGTTGTTTGAGTTACGAAGTTGTAAGTAAACCTTTACTGAAATAGTGGTCTTAAAAAGTATTGTTGTGTTGTGAGCTGTATAAAAATGATGCTGATTTGGAAGTAATAAAAATTAATCGATTTGGAAGTTGTTGAGTTACGAAGTTGTAAATGAAACTTTACTAAAATAGTGGTCTTAAAAATAATTGTTGTGTTATGAACTGTATAAAAATGTTGATTTGGAAGTAATAAAAATTAATCGATTTGGACGTTGTTGAGTTACGAAATTGTAAGTAAAACTTTACTGAAATAGTGGTCTTAAAAATCATTGCTGTGTTGTGAAGTGTATGAAAAATGTTGATGATTTGATAATAAAATTAATCGATTTGGACGTTGTTGAATTACGAAGTTGTAAGTAAAACTTTACTGAAATAGTGGTCTTAAAAATCATTGTTGTACTGTGAACTGTATAAAAATGTTGATGATTTGGAAATAATAAAAATTAATTGATTTGAAGGTCGCAACAATAACTACCGCCGGAGTAGGAAATTATCGTAATTTGACTGCGTTAGTCTTAATTAAACTCGCTGAGTTGGAAGTTGTAACAGAAACTTTGCTCAGGAGTCGCACGAGAAACGTCACCGGTTGGAAGACATTAACAGAAGCTTCGTTGAGTTGAAATCAGCAACAAAACACTGGGTTGAAAACCGCAAGTAAAATGTTACGACGTGGAAATAACAAAAGAATTTCTGAGTTGAATGTCGTACCTAAACTTTGCAAGAACTTCACAACAGGAACTTCGCGGCGTTAGGAAATTAATGTTCAACTTCGCTGAAGTGCAAATCTGAAGTAAAATATTACTGAACTGAGAAAGCTAGAGAAAAGTGTTTTATCTGGAATCGTATTAAAAAGTGATGGGACCATGTAATTGTGTGAAACGGTTTACTCTCGATTAGTTTCTTACGTGATTGTTAACGACGCTGTATCTTCTGCCAGTTATTTAGCGTCAATTGATTTAGTGATAGCGAGATATTATTTGGAGATGAGGCAGAGGATTCGCCATAGATTACCCGACATTTCACCTTATGGTTGGGAAAAACCTCGGAAGCTCAACCAAATAATCAGCCTAAGCGGGAATCGAACACACGCCCGAGCGCAACTCCGGATCAGCAGGAAAAGCAGCGCTACCGCCTGAGCTACGCCGTTGGCTCGATTAGATGTCAGATTCAAAAAAAATGGTTTGTTGTAAGGATTGATGGAGAAATAAATTAAATAAAATATATGTGTTTTGCATTATTAATTATTTTCTTTATTATATTTCATTAAATATAAGTTATACCCATACATCTTTACAAGTATTTATAATGCGATTACTGTGTTAGTTTGTTTGTCCTTGATAAGATAATAACTCTGTTCCTGTAGAAAATACCATATCAATGCAGTTTCATGTATTACTAAAAAACAACCATCAGATTGCCTTGCCGCCACGGCTTCAGGGCGGAGGTTCATTGCGCCTCACATAAGCACACCATTGGTCCTATCTTGAGCAAGATTAATCCAGTCTCATCTCCATTCCCTCAATCCATTTTATATTATCTTCCATCCGTCTCAACCTCCTAAGGTCTTTTTCCCTCCGGCCTCCTTTAACACTCTATATGCATTTCTGGATTCGCTCATACGTGCTATATGTACTACCCATCTCAAACGTCTGGATTTAATGTTTCCTAATTATGTGGTGAAGAATACAATGCGTGCAGTTCTGCGTTGTGTAACTTTCTCCATTCTCCTGTAACTTCATCCCTCTTGGCCCAAATATTTTCCTAAGCACCTTATTCTCAAACACCCTTAATCTGTTCCTCTCAAAGTGAGGTAAGTTTCACAACCGCCAGAACAACCGGTAATATATAACTGTTTTATGAATTCTAACTTTCAGATTTTTGACAGCAGACTAGTTGATAAAAGCTTCTCAACCGAATAATAATAACAGTCATTTCCCATATTTATGTTTAATTTCCTCTCGAGTATCATTTATATTTGTTACTAACATGACATCAGATTAGTGTCGCTAACTCTCATGTCCGTTGCTAATGAATGGACGTCGAATGTGAAATTTCCGTAACATTTTATTCATTTAGCCTTCGGCCTCGAGCATAAACTTTTCACGTTAAAATATTGCTCGGTTGGACGCCATAAAAACTTCACTGATTTGAAAGTAACAAACTTTATTGAGTTACTTGAAAACTTTGCTAACTTGCGGTCATCTTTACTAAGTTGTGAGTCGCACCTATAAAATCTTTGCTGTCTCGGAAATAATAATAAAAACTTGACTTATTTGGAAGTCGTAGTCAGGAACTTCGTTGATTTTGAGTCAGAAATCGTAAGTAAAACTTTGCTGAGCTGGGAGTTACAGCAGCAACTTTTCTGAGTTGAGAGTCTTACAAAAATGTTCTCAGAGTTGAGAGTCTTACAAAAATGTTCTCAGAGTTGAGAGTCTTACAAAAAGTGTTCTCAGAGTTGAGAGTCTTACAAAAATGTTCTCAAGAGTTGAGGAGTCTTACAAAAATGTTCTCAAGTTGAGGTGCGTAAAATCTTCTCTGAGTTGAGCGGATAAAATCTGGTTGTTTGATTGAGATTCGATGCAAATAATTGGTGCTGGGAGGCTTGAATTAAATACGGGGCTTTAACGAGATTACCACGGCCTGCAAATCGAGTTAGGCCGCGCCCCTGGAGAGCGGCCCCACTTAACCCCGGCTGAAGGCATTTGCAAGCATCTCAATTACACGTCCAATTAACAAGCACTCGGCTACCGTTGCTTCCATCAACTGCAAGACAAACAAAAGACTGCAATTACTCTTAAAGAGATCGTGCTGAAAGGTGAAACACTCTTATATAGGCAGCAAATGCTGCAAACTAGTTCATTAGACCTTCAAATTAAAATTTTTCAGATTTATTTTCAATGAAGAATACCAGACATTCTGAAAGTTATTTGCTTCCATAACAATGAAACTTACTCCCTCTCAATGGTCTTTTATGCCAAATACTTTCTTGAAAGTATCTACCTTCAGTTTTTTTCAGTTTCAAAGCGAAAATACAAGTAACAACGTTAGGATGATCCAGTGGGTTTTTCATATGAGAGTAAGCAGTAACTATTTCAAGTCATTGTGGATTGTAGGTGAAAGTTAAAAAAAAATGTCAGGTTTGCTATGCTTTCAAACAATAGACATAGGCTAGTATCTTTGTATAGCTGCTGCATGTTTCGTGAACTGCGTTGAAATGTAGAGGGTAGAATCATGTTTTATCCTGCTAAGAGGTCTTGCTGAAATGATCGGAAGGCTACAAAATCTTGTAGGCCTCTTATTTTATCATTAAGTAATACCTCTTGGTCTTTCCTTAGGAACTCTAATTTTTGCGCATATAAAAATATTTACACCCCACCGCCATTAAATATGAAAAAGACCCAACCTTGATTAATAACTATAAAATTATTTGATTTTTAATAACAATATTGCTCTTACGTAAGTTTTATAGTTTTCAGTAACATACACTATATAGCCGCCACTCAGTAACTATTAAATCAAGATCTAATTTAAGATATTCTCTACATCTACTTATATAACCCCAAAACGTTTCACTTTCATATCAATATAGCATTAATATGTATAATTAATGAAAAATAGTCACAGCATGGCATTAACCATAATAATATTTCATGTCTAATGGTAATAATGTCATCAAACCAGCTCAAGTTTTGTAGTTTTTAATATCTAATACACAGCTGTACTCAGAAAATTACACACCACAGAATCAGACCTGTAAATTATTTTTAGTCTTGAAGGTTTAATAACCAATTTAATTTGAGCTCTAATGTCAGCATTCTTGCAGGTCATGGCCATCAGTGTAATAACCTATTGTTTACTGCTAGTGTGTTTTGTTTTATTCTGAAATACCAATTAGTGACGACAGATGGATTTTAGAAAATAGGAAAATTATGTTGAAAAATTGACATTTCACTGAAACCTTCTTTCTGAAAAACTTTGAGTTCAAAGTTAAAAATGAGGGGTCATTTATTGGAAATCCGTTCAGCCGTTTTCCCGTAATTTCCATTACCAGTTCAAATTTTATATATATATATATATATATATATATATATATATATATATATATATATATATATATATATATTACAAAATACGAGATTCATTCTATGATGCTGGAGCAACGGTTATACCTGATCATGAAACGAGCGGGCACGGGTTCAAATCCTGGTTGGGACAAGGTACCTGATTTAGTTTTTTCGAGGTTTCTACCAGTGCGAAGCAGAATTTCTAGATAACTTTCAGCGTTGGACCTCGGACTCATTTCGTGACCATAATTAAGCCTACACTTCTCCTCATCAGCATCTCCGTTTCTTTCCCATATTTCGTCTGGTTTCCTCCAGATGTAGAGTCGCTTGCGGGCAGCCGCCGAACTTGGACCGCGTGGTATGTGGCAATTAGTTGCTGGTGGTAGTGCTATGTACATTGTAACTCGTGGGATGAGTTAAGGGACCGCAGTCGCTATCATGGCTGTAGGGGGAGCTCGGGGACGGCCTCAGGAACCGCAACGCGGGGACCTTAGGAAAGGCACATCATTTAATTCCAGATAGTACAATGTACCTACCCAAGCGGCCTATGTGCGGACAGTCTCCAGTTCATACCCTCTTCTCTAGGGAACTAATAGGTAGATAGACGGTGCTGAGAAAATCAGTTTCATTATTTTCACGATAACCGATGCTATTAAACAAACTAATGCACCATGGTAATGGGTGTCTGAAATTTTTTCAATTGCTAAGAAATTTACCAATTTACCGACAGAGTCTTGTTGCCCAGGGTGCATCATAGGGAGGCTGTTGGCACGTTATCCTCGCGAAGAGATGAGATGAGTCCACACCTGTGGAAGTAACAGTTGGAGCGTCTGAATCGCCGAAACCAGGTGGACCGGGTTCGATTCCCGATCGGAGTATGTTACCTGGTTGGTTTTTCGGGGGGTTTTCCCTCAACCCAATATGAGCAAATGCTGGGTAATATCGATGCTGGACCCCGGACTCGTTTCACCGACATTATCACCTTCATCTCATTCAGATGACTGAATAACCTAAGATTTGTTAAAGCGTAGTAAATAACCTAATAAAAAAAAGATGAGGTGTTGATTGAGATTTGTTGGGATGCCACAGAGATCTGGAGGCTCCCAGAGGAAACCCCTGTGTTATGTGGACCACGGGATTTGCCCAACACATGTTATAAATTCGGGGTACACCGGGGATCGAATCTGGGTCTACAGAGTTAAGAGTTCAACTCTCTAGCCACTAGACCGCATTGGCTTTACTTGATATAAGTAAAATCAGTTATTGATTGATTCAAGTAACAGCTGTTTCTAATTATCATGACGTGTCGTACCTAGATTGGAAAGATAGGATTATAATATGTATCTTGCAAACGTTCCATAGTTATATCACAGTCTATATATACAGTCACGAAGCTTGAGTTTTGAGGGTGCTAGAAACAATAGACTGTGACGGTTCTATTTCGCATTGCCTGTAATGAGGCGATATTAGCGATCTAGTGGTGAGCAACTATCTAATGTTTGCATATTTACTTACGTATTGCTTCAGGACTGTATATAGACTGGGGTTATATTATAATTAAGTCCCACACCTGTGGAGTAACGGCCAACGCGTCTGGCCGCGAAACCAGAGTGGCCGGTTCCATTGCCGGTCGGGGCAAGTTACCTGGTTGAAGTTTTCAGGTTTTCCCTCAACCCAATATGAGCAAATGCTTGGTAACTTTCGGTGCTGGACCCCGGACTCATTTCACCGGCATTATCACCTTCATCTCATTCAGACGCTGAATAGCCTAAGATGTTGATAAAGCGTCAGCCAAAATAACTATATAAATAAAAATATATATATTACAATTATTGCCTTGCCTTGCATACACTGGCTTTTAAGGAACCCGGAGGTTCATTGCCGCCCGCCATCGGTCCCTATCCTGAGCAAAGTGTAATCCAGTCTCTATCATCATATCCCACCTCCCTCAAATCCATTTAATATCTTCCCATCTACGTCGGCCTCCTAAGGTCTTTTTCCTCAGCCTCCAACTAACACTCTATAGTTTCTGAATTCGCCCATACGTGCTACATGCCCTGCCCATCTAAACGTCTGGATTTAATGTTCCTAATTATGGCAGGTGAAGAATACAAATTACAATTATTAATATTTATTTATTTATTTATTTATTTATTTATTTATTTATTTATTTATTTATTTACTAATAGCGGCTACTTAACTATTCGTCATTCACCCTTGTAAACCATTTGTTTATCTACATTACACCATCTTTTTCTAGTAGCAATGGATGAAGATGATGGAAATTTTTAGAAGTCACAGGAGATCAATTGCCTGGAGAAAGACTCTGAGTTGCCTGGACCACAGCTTGCTCAACACAAATTATAAATTTGGGATAGATCGGGTTTTGAACCCGGACGCACTGGCTTATAAGCCGTACGCGCTTGCACTGAGCCACCGTGGCTAGGGATGTAGAGACTGGGAGATGGCGTAATTAATCACGTCTACCAGGATCGCATAAAACCACTCATTCCGATTCCTCAGCTCCACTATAATCACACCAATCTAGCATAATAAACGACATTTTGGTCCATTCTAAATACAACTACGTTGGAAGGTTGGAAATGCATTGAATACGAAAAGTGTGGACCTGGCCACGTGGACATGAATAAGATGGACATGCTGTTTCCGGCCATGCTTGGTCAAGAATCACCCGTTCTAAAGACGCAAATTGGTGCAGTTTACTTCAATGTTTTTTTTATATAATCCAGAAGAGTTACGTGATGTGTATTGTTCTGTAGTTGGCAGTGTCATAGATCATGGTGATGATTATGTGAAGTGGGAAAGTGATTCTTTTGATGACATAAACAGTGGAAAATAACACTGACAGAAGTTTTGAAACAAAAAGTCTGAGATGAAGTTGCTGCGTTGTAATTTCTGGAATGTACAGAAATAAGTATTACAGGTAAGAAAGATGACATTTTTTCTGTTTGCCATAAATTTCACAGATGACCGAATGGTAATTGTACAAAGGTTATTTTGGTTTAGAGTTCATGGTAAAAGAGATTGAAACATGTAGACCTATACCATGAATCACGTGGCTTCACAGTTAATTTAAAACATCAGAATATTTGGCAATTAATAGCATTGGAAAATTAAATCTTTTATAGGATGCAGGGCAGAAATGACAGGTTGAGTAAAGGTAAAAAAAAGCTAAAGGTATCCCGTAACGTGCCGCCCAGAAAGCACTTT
This sequence comes from Periplaneta americana, assembly GCA_025594305.2. Classification (NCBI taxonomy): domain Eukaryota; kingdom Metazoa; phylum Arthropoda; class Insecta; order Blattodea; family Blattidae; genus Periplaneta; species Periplaneta americana. Next base: position 163,964,607 of record JAJSOF020000013.1, on the reverse strand, counting down.
GGGGGGCATGGAGGTAGAGCCCCATGCTTTCCATGACCTCGGCACTAGAAGGAATGAAGTGGTGTGGTCGGCACCACGCTTTCTGACCGCCTTTTACCCCAGGAAGGGCCCAGGTAATCAATTTTATAGGAGGCTGAGTGAACCTCGGGGCCGTTCTGAAAGTTTGGCAACGAGAAAAGAGAAAAGAAAGAGAAAGAATCCTATCACCACCTGGGATCAGACCCGGATCTTTGCAGTCTTGGCAGCTGCTCTACCAACTATATTGTAAATAATTAAAATCAATATTTAATAATTTAAACTATAAGTCTAGAGAAAGAAAAACTAAAACAAACAAAAAATCATGGTATTTCTTTACTATACCATTCATTAAGGAGTACAAATCATACATTGTTGCGGTTCTACCGAGACAGATATCTAAAGAACAAAAAAGATAAACTAGCGCTGAAGTAGTTCCTTCGTACTCCGCTTACACAGTGCTTGTAGTTGGAAAAATATTTTAGGGGTACTGTTTGAAATTCCTTGGTTAGAATAGACTCCATACAGACTTGTACTGGACTTCTTTTTAGGTTAATTGATCGACATGCAGTCTCCTCTGGGCCATCATTCTAGATCGCAGCCACAATTGCACATAAGGGATGGGGTTAAATGTTGACACTGTGCCAACACATTTTTGGAACAAAGCCTAGAAATTTACTAGAAGAGTATTCCTTTTCTTAATCCAGATACCGTGCATTACACTAATGCACTTTTGCATTCTGAAGTTGAGATTTGACTCCATAAATTTCCTAGACATCACCATAACGAAAGTTGACAACAAACCACCACCCCAAAATATACAGAAAACCAACCACCACCACCACCACCACCACCACACACACCTTCACAACACATCTAACCACCCCACACAACACAAACATGTTGCATTCAGGACAATGATGCCACAGATTACTCCAACATGCCCGCGGGCCAACAACACTACAATGAAGAGAGTGAACACAATCAAATATAGCGCAGAAAATGGTTTACAACCAAACATAATAGACAACATCATAAGAGGAACAAAACAAAAACTCAACGAAACACAAAAACACAATACAAACACAAGGGCTTACAAGAAATACATCACACTAACATACGAAAACAAAAGCTTAAACAGATCGCATCCTCATTCAGAAAACAAATACAACATACAGAACAGAAAACACATTACAAAAACATCTCAACACACAAACAACACAAACAAATAAATACAACCACACAGGCGTATACAAACTCACATGCAATAGTTGCGACAGTTTCTACACATTGGACAGACAGGCAGATGATGCCAAACAAAAGAACACATTAAAGCAATAACCAGAGGACACAATAGATCTACATAACTAATGCTATACACATACAATAACATAAATACAGACATGGAAATCCTACACATACAACCCAAAAACCAAAAACTCAACACACTAGAACAATATGAAATATACAGACACACTAAAACACACCTTGATCAAATTCTCCAACACACAAGATCAATTTCAGAACACACACACTATTTGACACAACTCTTCATCACACGAACGCACCCACACAACAGGCATGAAGTTGAGATAGCGCCAGATTCTAGTAGGCTCTGAGGATAGCACCAGCAGCTGTAAGCCACACATCTTACACAATTAACACGAGTAAGATCGCCATTTAATCAATTATTTTAGAAATTTAGATGCTCGTAATCTATTAGGTATAATAACAAACTAGCTCTGGTGGTTTCACATTTAAGTCAGTATATTCCCTGAAGACTGAATATGAGAGTACTTTACGCATGTCTTCAAGATGGAAATGTCATACAGAAGTTGAGATGCATGTATCACTACAGGTTATATGTTTGTCTTACAATTCAAATCTTTCAACAGTCTCTATTTTTACCTCTTTTCATTTGTATTAGAGGTACTAATATTAGATTGTCAATGTAAGCAAGATGTTTCAATGCTTGAAATTTTCTGTAGGCTGTAAAATTGACTGGGATTATTTCAACCATCTTTGTCCTGCTGTGTAGCTGACTATCTTTGAAAACTTTCTGTTTTGAAGCAGAGAATGCTTCCTCAACATAGATCTAAAGCTAATTTATTTATTTATTTAAATTTAAATATACAGAATAAAGAATATAATTACAAACAAGAGAAATAGAAATAAAATAATACAATCAATATAAAAAAGAGATACAGTAGTATTGGCTTTCAAAATTTGAGACCGAATGAGCGACATGCTCATTGGTCGTCACCCAGTTCAGATATAATATTAATAGGCCTATAAGAGAATATAAAATAAAATAGGAAATAAAATTAAAATTACAGTTACAGAAATTATATAATAGAATATTAATGTAAGAGAAATATAGAAAATAATAAAAAATAAATAAATAAATAAAATGAAATAGGAACTAAAATTGAATTTTCAGCGGCAATGGAATTAGCATAATATAATATTAACACTAGAAGAATAATATCGCACGTGAAAAGTAGGACAGGATTTATATATATATATATATATATATATATATATATATATATATATATATATATATATATATATATATATATATATATCTATAATTATTTATTTATTTATTTATTTATTTATTTATTTCAAAATTATAGAATATAAATATAATATAGGTTGATTAATTCATAACATAGGCTATAAATTTATTTAAATCAAATTGAAGATATTAACACCGTTTCAATTTTCTTGCTATGTTCCAGTGGGTTACATGTTAGAAGTTCTGGGTGTAATGTACCCTAGATTCAAAGACCTTAACGGTACAGTATGCTTTTAAGCTTCTGGAATTATTAGATCTCTCATAAATAAGGTCATCACAGACTACTACTTCATATACCGAACAAAATCAACAGATCTCGTAATTTTAGCTAAACTTGCGTAGGCTATTTAGGTCTTTATTTATAATTGGAGGCTTCAGTCTTGAGGCGCCATGTCATCAGGTGTGTAAGCCTAATAATTAGAAATACCACGACAGTCTGCAAGCTTGAAGTTAACCCAGATCATAACTATTCTTGAAGATTAATCGGACCATGGTTTCGATAAAACAACGAATTTACAAGCGTTTAAGCAGTATTAGATGCCAGCCGTTACTTTTATGCCAGATATAACGTCAAATGTTTCAGACATCTTAAGGCTCGCTCCGCCGTGGAATCGAACAGAATCGAAATGAAACGTCTGCCGGCTCACATCGTGGAATCGAATCGAACTGGCTTGTACAGATTAAAATGTATCGCATAATGGCTTTAGTATAGTTATGTGAAAACGCGGAAAGAAAAGAAATAAATATCCAAAACAAGAAAAGTAAATTCTGGATACATGGAGAGATGCTCACTTTCTTTGACGCTATATGAGAGGTGAAGCAAAATTTCGTTCTTTAGCGCTGCTTTGGATTTTTAATTTTTACCTGATATTCCGTTAATAATTTACTATTTCGGTTCAAGCATTATCACGGAATGATTATTTGCGGTAATACTTTGTGTTTTGTCTAAAACAGAGAATGATTTTGAAAAACATTTTATTAATTGAAGCGTCGGCTGGAACAACGTTATAAGTTACATTAGGTAAAATTTACAGGAGCAGCAAAAATGTGTACACGTACAACGTTGTTCTTATAGGGTACCAAACTTTTGAGTGGACAAATTTCACGTACTGCATTGATGAGCGGTTGCCGGCCAAGGAGTATAGCAAGGTAACATGACATACAAGCATTATTACAAGGAAATACGCCGAATGAAAGGCCTTGAAACTTACAACGTTGTTCCAGCCGACGCTTCAATTGTTCTTCGTTCATATTATTGAATGAAAAATCGAAATCGTAGGAGAATTGGGAGGAAATTTTTTAAAGGTACGCAAAACGCGTCCTTGCAAGTGGGTTGGGGGCTGTACAAAACTAAATATGTGAGCTCCAAGCCCATGTTGGCCGATAGTCTCACTTCCGGGTTACGCTCCCTATGAAGGGCTCTAGAAAATTTTGAAGGGAAGCCGAAATTGGGACGTAACCTCTCTTAGGTACCACATACGCGAGGGGGCTGACATTGATCAATTGATCACGGAACGGGGCGAGGAGGAGTTGGCTGGTGTTTGCCGTTAGAATGGCAAAGACGCCGTCATGTTGTTCGATGACAAAGCATGAAGACCGTCGGAAGAAGCGCCGTGATATCTAATCTACAATTTGAGAGGTCCCTGTCCTTTCAATTTGCGACTTATTAAGTGACGCAGTATATTTAATAGACTATTTATATTATCTGAACTAGGGCATACATCGTTTATAATAAGGGTGGAATATGTATGGGGAAGGGCATATAGGTCCGTGGCCCATTTCTTGTAAGGCTCATCCGACATTTGTCTTACGCCTGAGGGAAAACCACGGAATACCGCCAGGCGAGATGAGTTGTCTCATGTATAAGAGACTAGCCAATTTGGCTATTATGTAGGAGGTGATTGTTGTCATGAGCCTTGTTGAATCGTCTCAATTTTGAGACAAGCCATTTGGCTATATGATGGCTCAATTACGAAGGGAGATGTAATTAGTTGATTAATTTAAAGTAATTAGGGAGATTAATGGGGATATGAGTGCAGGTCTGGCCCATTTCTTTTAGGAGCTCATCCCGACATTGTCTTAGCGCCTTAGGAAAACCACGGAAAAACCTTAGGCAGGATGAATTTTAATTTTCACTTGTATACATACTATTTTATGACCTTTCAATAAACAATTGCACTATCAAATATGGATATGACTCATTTGCTTTTCCATTAATGCTTCACAAGAACATACGATCTTAGCCGAAACAAAGTTCTGTTCCATCAGTGGAATAAATATTCTATTCGATTCGGTTCAATTCGACGCGCCACTTTCTGCTATCTTCTTTCGCGAAGAGAAAGTCTGTTCGATTCGATTCCACTAAGTGGAAGAGGGTCTTTACATCCTCCATTTCAAAGTGTAGTAAAGAATAGTTGAACATAATGAATGTTTTCGAGTCTACAAGTAGGCCTATATTTTTCCGGTACGGTAACAACGAGTTTTTATTTTAGACGGTACGGCGCGACGCACCGCCCAGCTTATACATCTTGGTGTACGAATCTGTGACAGTTTAGATTTGGTTAGTATAGGGTTTTTATGCCTTGGATATACGATCAACTACATCTTCACAAAAAAAATCCCTTATAAAGTCAAGAATTTTCACTTCCGAAATCACCGGAACTATCTCAGCGCTAGATTCACGAAAAATTGAATGCCGACGAAAATTTTACATTGAAAATAAAGGTCGAAAGTTGCTGTGAAGGTTGGGGGAGGTACAGAGAAATGGCAGGGAGGGATCACTCCGTCCAGGTGGAATGGGGCAGGAAGCAGTGAGGGGCAGCACATACGTAGGCCTATATCTCATTTCTTGCATTTCCCTACTAATCGCAGGGAAAAAGCGAGATTTTGAAGATCAAATCAATGAAAGATTAGGTTACATTAGTTTAGGTTTTTTCCGTACCTGATATACTCACAACTGTCTAAGAATGTACCATTTCTTCCAAAGTAGATACACCAAAGCCTAAAGTAACCTAACAAAACTTGACAGTGATTCAACCTCATAAAAACGCTCTTTGGTGGAATCAGTGACGGATTAGGTTAGTTAGTTTAGGCTTTTGTTACGTTGCATATGCTCACAATTGTCTAAGAATGTGCCCTTTCTTCCAAGATATACCAAAAGCCTAAACTTTTAATATGAAAGCCAATGTAGTTAATATTAATGGTACATTTAATAATAATAATAATAATAATAATAATAATAATAATAAACATGGAATATCCATAGCAATCCACCGTCATAGCTCAGGCGGTTCTGCGTTTGCCTTCTGATCCGGGATTGCGCTCGGGTTTGGGTTCGATTCCCGCTTGGGCTGATTACATGGTTGGGTTTTTTTTAGGCTTTGTCCAATCGTAAGGCGAATGTCAGATAATCTATGGCGAATCCTAGGCCTCATCTCGCCATATTCCATCGATGTTAAGTAACCCAGTAGTTGATACAGCGTCATAAAATAACCAAGTGAAAAATATAGGCTATATTCATTGGAATAGAGATGCTTATAATACAGTTTATTAATAGGAGTCTACAAAATAAGCACACGAAGATCCAATGTCACTTTAAAAGTAAGAAAAATATAAGTCGTGCAACTAATGTATTAGTCTGAAGATTACTAAAATGAATAAATAAATGTAATAGCCTACTTAGCATGCAATATTATACACTTAAGATGTAATGGAACGTGCTGTAAGTAAAGGATAAAGGTCCACACTGTGGAGTTACGGCTAGCGGTCTGGCCGCGAAACCAGGTGGCCCGGGTTCGATTCCCGATCGGGCAAGTTACCTGGTTGAGGTTTTTCCGGGGTTTTCCCTCAACCCAATACGAGCAAATGCTGGGTAACTATCTGTGCTCGACCCCGGAATCATTTCACCGAGCATTATCACCTTCATTTCATTCAGACACTAAATAACCTGAGATGTTGATACAGCGTCGTAAAAAAAGAAGGATAAAAGAAAGGCAGGATCTATCCCCAGAAGAGTACCCCATAAATGAGGGCGATCT